>JAVTVY010045884.1:0-21357 GCA_036873755.1 Hanleya hanleyi
CCCCCTATATATTTTCGCTATCGCTAAGGCTAGAGGGCTGAAACTTACCACACTATATCTTTGGGTCAAGCTCTACCAGAAAATGTAAAAAAAATCCAAGATGGCCGCCATAATGACGTCACTGTGAGGTCATCTTCAAAAACAGCATTTTTGGACGATTTTTCGGTCAAAATTTTCGAATTTTTTATTTTTGTTTTTTCTTTGCAAAAACTGTATGATAAATTAGTAAATAATAGTCTCATATGAAATAAAATAAGTTTTACCCACTTTTCCTTACAGGAAAGCAAATTTTTTGAAGAAATATGACGTAAACATAACTTTTTCTGGTGCCCCACATGGCCGCCATTTTGAATTTACCCATGATTCTCTGCTCGTGAGGTTATGCAAATAGGCTCAAAATGACTCCAATATATGATAAATTATAACGTCACGAAGTTTCATCTCCCAGACCTGGTAGGGTTAATGGGGGAAGGGGAGAGGGGGAACAAATCAGGGGGTGTTTTTTGGTGATGCTAAGACATATGGTTCCAGTAAAATGCATAGAATCGCGTTGAATGAACATGCTGAATTTTTGCGTAATTTTTGAAGAAATATGGCGAAAACATCACTTTTCTGGTACCCCCACATGGCCGCCATTTTGAATTTACCCATGATCCTCTGCTCGGGGGATCATGCAAATAGGCTTAAAATGACCCCAATATGTTAATCTGAAGTCACGGAGTTTCAGCTCTCAATTTATTGTCGTTCCGGAGATACGAGCAAATAACCAACGGGGGTGGGGCGGAAAGTGCCCCCCCCCCCTCCTCCCCAGGCCAGGTAGGGTTAATCCCCACCACAAAAAGAACTAATTTGGCATGGGTACCCATTTGTAACACAAAATGCCATCGAAAGTTTTTGGAAGCGTTTTTGCGGTTCTTGGCCGGCCGACTATTACATTTTACCTGACCCAGCTCAACGAATGGGTTTCTGAAGATAACATCACATTAACCAGGGCAAATGACCTTCGAACTACGGCCGTACAGCTACATCACTATGGCAAACCGTTTTGGTATTTAATAAATACCAAAATGGCTAACAATATGGCAAGCTGTTTAGGTATTTATCCAGTTATCCAGTGATATAAAAAATTCTTGTTTTTTTTATATCCAAAAATAACTGTATAAATACCAAAACGGCTTGTCATACAGACAAGCCGTCCTGGTATTTATTCATTTATTTCAAAAATTCTTTTTTTTTTATACATCAAAAATAAATGAATAAATAACTAAAACGGCTTCATCAAAAATTATATTTTCGATATCAAAAATAACCAAAAAACTCTTGCCATACAGCACGGTACTCGGTAGCTGGGGAGAAATCATTACAGAACTGTATCAGAAATGGTTTATTTTTGATATCCAAAATAATATTTTATTTTTGATACCATATAGTGTATTTTTGATCAAGAAAAGAGATCGGGTAGTTCCCCGAGATTTAAATTTTCTTGGTTGATGCTCACATAGCCCAGAGAAAACTTCTGATGGAGTATATGGTTGTTTTTTTGTTTCGCCAAGACCGAGGTGACTCACTTGTACGGTTTTATTCGGTTGTTCTTTACAGCCATACAACACTGCATTGGATGGTGATCTTATAGTCAGCCGCGCGCTTGCTTACGTCGGTGGCAAAAGTCGGAATTTGATGGGTAGATTGTTTAAGAGGTATAACGAACGGTCCGCTTATTGACTGCCCATGAGAGTGACCGAACTACTGAGGGCCGTAAACACTGCCTTTGTACTCACCCACTGCTCCCATGTCCTCGGGAGTTCCAGGAAGAAAAAGGAAGGGCTCTGTTAGCTGAGACATTTTAGCTTCTCGGTCGCACGGAACGGCGTCTCTATGTAGATATGATGTTTGTACTTGTTGATCGAGTCATTGATGGATACGTCGCTGAGCAAAATGCCCGCCTGCTAAAACATGCTACCAGAGATTCGTTGGGCCCACCGTATAGCACCGTCCACGAGTCTGGTCCCATCGCCATTGAGTATCTTGTCTTTCACCTAAGTACGTATGACCTAAATCAAACGTGCATGTACTAAGGCGGTGAACTCCGCGAGGCCTGCGTCAGTGATGCTGGAGAGAGGGAGATGTTCCACCAATAGCCCTTGCGTCGGCGAGACGGTCAACAAATCAAATGCATTGCTGGTAGAATGGCACGACTGTGGGTGGATGAACAGCCAAGTTGACACAAATATGTCTCTATCCTTCGATGTACGTCGTCTTTTGATCGGTTTTCGACTGCTGCGAGGGTCCGTGGATGAAGATCATTTCCTACGATTGGTTGTGCTTTGTTGACCAAGACTCCTCTGGCTTCCTGGGATCAATCTTTGACCTACATTTTGATCGTTATATCACCCAACAGATCACCCAATCAGACCTCAGTTGGCATGTGTCCTGACCGCTTTCAACCCGCGCGTCAGGAGCAGCGAGAGGAAGATTTCGACGATTCGCTCGGGCACGTTTCCAGTCCATGACCTCGTTGGGTGCGAGCGCCGCCGAAGGCGGGCAACCCACCCCCAGTTTGTGGTTGTAATGGCTGTGCGCATTGCACTGGTAAGACATCTTCTGAGCCATTTATAAAGTTGGGAGACGGTACATGTCGAAAATGAAGCGTAATCATCACCTTCCCAGTTTCGAATGATATGCATGCAGGTAGCAGGGGCATCAATATCGCCGACAATGTATACATCGATCACATCCGAATATACGTAGAACCCGTACGAGCCAGATCCAGCAAGCTCTTCCACTGGTGCTATGGTGGCGTATGGTTACTTCGTGGATTCCACATGAAGATCTGCAATAAAAGCGCGGCTGAAATACCAATGCTACGTCTGAGAATCCTCCGTAGTCCAGTCTGAATGTGAGGTGCCATGGGAGTCTCTGCTGTGAAATCATATGGTTGTTTATAGAAATAGACAAACTTCTGAGCTGTACTCCACGTAAACTTATTTAATGCACAAGCTTTCGACTCTCATGCCGGAGCCTTTATCAAGTGATCTCCATATGGTTGTTGTTTAGTCGCCAAACATCGTCAATTTTCCCCATCTCTTGCATACCTCGCCAATTTATCTGCTGGTGGACAGTTAATCTCCAAGGTCCGATATCTGTACATGGCATTTGAGAAATATAAGTAAGTTGACTGTCTTGGTTGGAAATTTACCGTAGGACGTTAACTATTTGAGCTGATCTGTCATAAAAGCTCCCGAGCTAGCGTATCTAATTACGCTTAAGACGGTGCTAGGGGCCGTGTGGTTACTTCATAGTTTCCACATGAATATCAGCAATAAAAACGCGGCTGAGATACCAAGGATGCGTCTTCGGATCTTTCGTATTCTAGTCTGGATGTTAGGTGTCTTGTGAGGCTTTCCTGCGAATTACAAGCCTCGGGTCCGTCACTCACAGCCAGAAAAAGGTGATAATTATCACCCTAAAATGGTGATGACAGCATCACCACAAAAGGTGATGAGTTAGTGCCATTATTCTTTTCCAGCATCACCTTAAAATGGTGATGGCTATCACCTTAAAAGGGTGATGGCTATCATCCTAAAAGGGTGATCAGCGATGAGTGCAATTTTTATGTCATCGCCCTAAAAGGGTGCTGATCATTACCCTAAGAGGGTGACGACCTGGGCTATCACCCTAAAAGGGTGACCACATTGCCTATCACTCTTTTTCATCACCTTTAAAGGGTGATGAAAAGGCACCATTACCATGAAAGGGTGATGTGCCATCACTCTTTTTCTGGCTGTGTTCATTATTCAACCGTCGTCCATTAAAGAATCTCCGTGTCCATAATCAAAAAACCGATTTGATATAACAGCGCTAGCACCAAATGAAAGAGAAGAACACAAAAAACACACACACACACACACACAAAGCAGCAACAATCATATAGCATACATGTGGTATATGGTATGTGAAATGATATGGTTGTTTTTCAGTCACCAGAAATCGTCAATTTTTTACATTCACGCCATACACAATATAAAGTGAAAAGGGGAAATTAATTTGAGGACCATGAAGATGTGCCACAGAGTCTCTAACCCTCTGATTCGAGCAATTTGAGATAAGAAACGAGACGAGACTGTACAATGATTTGAACACGCAATTTGTCGAAAAACGAAGAATATATTACTTGCCAATTTGATAAATCAGATTGCTTGAATCTCGGAGATCATTTCAATGCATTCATAATAAAACAAATCGAGAGATTTAGGGTTTTCTAGCGTAGAAATGGTACCGGCAGGCTAGACTTCGACTGTGTCGGGTGCCGAAAATTTTCGTTGAAATCAAACAGCACTTGCCGTTTCCGCGACCCACTGCGTCGACAAACGCCATTTCAAGTCATAAAATCAGTGGATTTCTTCGAAAGTTTGCGGAGAATATGTTCAAAATTGTAATGATAGTCAGGTCGATTAAAGCGTAATCTCGTTGATGATTTCCCGATTTCTGACCTGGAAGTGGGCGCTTTATTTCCCGAAAGCCTCCTCGCTGCTCCGAGGTTGTTGCTCCGCGTGGAGCTCTGCTCAGAGCTAGCTGTAGATGTAGCATGCAGAGCTTCTCGCGGAGAAATTGTCTTGGAGTGGGAAGCTTGCGCTTTACGGTAGCCGTCGTCGTTGTTGTTGTTGTTGTTGTTGTTGTTGTTGTAAAAAGAGGTCTTGGTCGTGATTTCGTTGGAATTTTCTGAAAAGATGTTGAGACTCGCACGATTTATTTGGACTCGGTCGGGTAACCCGAAAGAGGTTTTTTTTGGCCTTAACAACAAAAATAAGTCAATACAAAGTAAATTAGACTCCTCCAGTAGCTAAGATTTATAGCGTCTCTCTCCCCTTAACGCTATGCCGACGACAAATACATTTCCCTGTTGGTAACTCGAACATCTCCATGGCGCACTTATTATTACCTTTGTGCCCTATTGGATCTTCATTAACTTGAGAAAATGGGCCGCCATGAATAAAAATACAGAAATGGCAGACTAAATGGCCCTTCGTCGGTCATATATTAATTACAGACGTTAAAATTATCCCTATGGAGCCTCAAAATCACCTGAAATCGAGGGTCAAGAAGATGGGCATTTCCGTCATAATAGACCCCGTGTATACAGGGGATGATGATCACAACATCGATTATGGTATTTTTATTCATGGCGGCCCATTTTCTCAAGTTAATGAAGGTCCAATAGGGCGCAAAGGTAATAATAAGTGCGCCATGGAGATGTTCGAGTTACCAACAAGAACAGCAAGCGCTGCGTTGATCAGTTCCTTCACCTATAAAGTGAATATTAAACGAAAAGACCTATCCGGCGTTGAATGGTTCTGTTCACCTATAAAGTGAATACTGAACGAAATCACCTAGACGGTGCATGCCCACCTACCATAAATTGGTGCAGGCTCTGACAATATGCAGATGCATTCAACTTTAATATATGGAATGAAACACCTATGCCGTACGTGCCCACCTACCATAAATTGGTGCAGGCTCTATTAATATGCAGATGTTAACTAAGTGTTAACTAACACCAGCTCAACACCAATTAACAATGTTAACTAACACCAATAAATGGTGTTGAAGCTGGCTCAACACCATTTTTTAGTGTTGATTGACAAGTGCTGATGCTGGCTCAACACCAATTAACAGTGTTAACTAACACCAATAAATGGTGTTGAAACCGGCTCAACACCATTTTTTAGTGTTGACCGACGAGTGCGGATGCTGACTCAACACCGAATAACGGTGTTAACTAACACCAAATAACGGTGTTAACTAACACCAAATAACGGTGTTAACTAACACCAATAAATGGTGTTGGGGCAATATGGTGTAGGCCGTAACTCAACACTGTTTTTTGGTGTTGAAGTCAACACCAATTTTTAGTGTTAATTAACACCATTTTTCTGACTGTGTCCAGTGATATAAAAATTCTTGTTTTTTTTTATATCCAAAAATAACTGTATAAATACCAAAACGGCTTGTCATACAGACTATGTCAAGCCGTCCTGGTATTTATTCATTTATTTCAAAAATTCTTTTTTTTTATACATCAAAAATAAATGAGTAAATACTAAAACGGCTTCATGAAAAATTATATTTTTGATATCAAAAATAACCAAAAAAGTCTTGCCATACAGCACGGTACTCGGTAGCTGGGGAGAAATCATTACAGAACTGTATCGGAAATGGTTTATTTTTGATATCCAAAATAATATTTTATTTTTGATACCATATAGTGTATTTTTGATCAAGAAAAGAGATCGGGTAGTTCCCCGAGATTTAAATTTTCTTGGTTGATGCTCATATATGCCAGAGAAAACTTCTGATGGAGTATATGGTTGTTTTTTTGTTTCGCCAAGACTGAGGTGACTCACTTGTACGGTTTTATTCGGTTGTTCTTTACAGCCATACAACACTGCATTGGATGGTGATCTTATAGTCAGCCACGCGCTCGCTTACGTCGGTGGCAAAAGTCGGAATTTGATGGGTAGATTGTTTAAGAGGTAACAAACGGTCCGCTTACTGACTGCCCATGAGAGCGACCGAACTACTGAGTGCCGTAAACACTGCCTTTGTACTCACCCACTGCTCCCATGTCCTTGGGAGTTCCAGGAAGAAAAAGGAAGGGCTCTGTTAGCTGAGACATTTGAGCTTCTCGGTCGCACGGAACGGCGTCTCTATGTAGATATGATGTTTGTACTTGTTGATCGAGTCATTGATAGATACGTCGCTGAGCAAAATGCCCGCCTGCTAAAACATGCTACCAGAGATTCGTCGGGCCCACCGTATAGCACCGTCCACGAGTCTGGTCCCATCGCCATTGAGCATCTTGTCTTTCACCTAAGTACGTATGACCTAAATCAAACGTGCATGTACTTAGGCCGTATCTGTGTTGCTGATAGTGGACTCCGTGAGGCCTGCGTCAGTGATGCTGGAGAGAGGGAGATGTTCCACAAATAGCCCTTGCTCGGCACTGGCCTGCGTCGGCGAGACGGTCAACAAATCAAATGCATTGCTGGTAGAATGGCACGACTGTGGGTGGATGAACAGCCAAGTTGACACAAATATGTCTCTATCCTTCGATGTACGTCGTCTTTTGACCGGTTTTCGACTGCTGCGAGGGTCCGTGGATGAAGATCATTTCCTACGATTGGTTGTGCTTTGTTGACCAAGACTCCTCTGGCTTCCTGTGATCAATCTTTGACCTACATTTTGATCGTTATATCACCCAACAGATCACCCAATCAGACCTCAGTTGGCATGTGTCCTGACCGCTTTCAACCCGCGCGTCAGGAGCAGCGAGAGGAAGATTTCGACGATTCGCTCGGGCACGTTTCCAGCCCATGACCTCGTTGGGTGCGAGCGCCGCCGAAGGCGGGCAACCCACCCCCAGTTTGTGGTTGTAATGGCTGTGCGCATTGCACTGGTAAGACATCTTCTGAGCCATTTATAAAGTTGGGAGACCGTACATGTCGAAAATGAAGTGTAATCATCACCTTCCCAGTTTCGAATGATATGCATGCAGGTAGCAGGGGCATCAATATCGCCGACAATGTATACATCGATCACATCCGAATATACGTAGAACCCGTACGAGCCAGATCCAGCAAGCTCTTCCACTGGTGCTATGGTGGCGTATGGTTACTTCGTGGATTCCACATGAAGATCTGCAATAAAAGCGCGGCTGAAATACCAATGCTACGTCTGAGAATCCTCCGTAGTCCAGTCTGAATGTGAGGTGCCATGGGAGTCTCTGCTGTGAAATCATATGGTTGTTTATAGAAATAGACAAACTTCTGAGCTGTACTCCACGTAAACTTATTTAATGCACAAGCTTTCGACTCTCATGCCGGAGCCTTTATCAAGTGATCTCCATATGGTGGTTGTTTAGTCGCCAAACATCGTCAATTTTCCCCATCTCTTGCATACCTCGCCAATTTATCTGCTGGTGGACAGTTAATCTCCAAGGTCCGATATCTGTACATGGCATTTGAGAAATATAAGTAAGTTGACTGTCTTGGTTGGAAATTTACCGTAGGACGTTAACTATTTGAGCTGATCTGTCATAAAAGCTCCCGAGCTAGCGTATCTAATTACGCTTAAGACGGTGCTAGGGGCCGTGTGGTTACTTCATAGTTTCCACATGAATATCAGCAATAAAAACGCGGCTGAGATACCAAGGATGCGTCTTCGGATCTTTCGTATTCTAGTCTGGATGTTAGGTGTCTTGTGAGGCTTTCCTGCGAATTACAAGCCTCGGGTCCGTCACTCACAGCCAGAAAAAAGGTGATAATTATCACCCTAAAATGGTGATGACAGCATCACCACAAAAGGTGATGAGTTAGAGCCATTATTCTTTTCCAGCATCACCTTAAAATGGTGATGGCTATCACCTTAAAAGGGTGATGGCTATCATCCTAAAAGGGTGATCAGCGATGAGTGCAATTTTTATATCATCGCCCTAAAAGGTTGCTGATCATTACCCTAAGAGGGTGACGACCTGGGCTATCACCCTAAAAGGGTGACCACATTGCCTATCACTCTTTTTCATCACCATTAAAGGGTGATGAAAAGGCACCATTACCATGAAAGGGTGATGTGCCATCACTCTTTTTCTGGCTGTGTTCATTATTCAGCCGTCGTCCATTAAAGAATCTCCGTGTCCATAATCAAAAAACCGATTTGATATAACAGCGCTAGCACCAAATGAAAGAGAAGAACACACAAAACACACACACACACACACACACAAAGCAGCAACAATCATATAGCATACATGTGGTATATGGTATGTGAAATGATATGGTTGTTTTTCAGTCACCAGAAATCGTCAATTTTTTACATTCACGCCATACACAATATAAAGTGAAAAGGGGAAATTAATTTGAGGACCATGAAGATGTGCCACAGAGTCTCTAACCCTCTGATTCGAGCAATCTGAGATAAGAAACGAGACGAGACTGTACAATGATTTGAACACGCAATTTGTCGAAAAACGAAGAATATATTACTTGCCAATTTGATAAATCAGATTGCTTGAATCTCGGAGATCATTTCAATGCATTCATAATAAAACAAATCGAGAGATTTAGGGTTTTCTAGCGGAGAAATGGTACCGGCAGGCTAGACTTCGACTGTGTCGGGTGCCGAAAATTTTCGTTGAAATCAAACAGCACTTGCCGTTTCCGCGACCCACTACGTCGACAAACGCCATTTCAAGTCATAAAATCAGTGGATTTCTTCGAAAGTTTGCGGAGAATATGTTCAAAATTGTAATGATAGTCAGGTCGATTAAAGCGTAATCTCGTTGATGATTTCCCGATTTCTGACCTGGAAGTGGGCGCTTTATTTCCCGAAAGATGACCATGGGAATATGGGTTACCCCCAAGCCTCCTCGCTGCTCCGAGGTTGTTGCTCCGCGTGGAGCTCTGCTCAGAGCTAGCTGTAGAGGTAGCATGCAGAGCTTCTCGCGGAGAAATTGTCTTGGAGTGGGAAGTTTGCGCTTTACGGTAGCCGTCGTCGTTGTTGTTGTTGTTGTTGTTGTAAAAAGAGGTCTTGGTCGTGATTTCGTTGGAATTTTCTGAAAAGATGTTGAGACTCGCACGATTTATTTGGACTCGGTCGGGTAACCCGAAAGAGTTTTTTTTTTGGCCTTAACAACAAAAATAAGTCAATACAAAGTAAATTAGACCCCTCCAGTAGCTAAGATTTATAGCGTCTCTCTCCCCTTAACGCTATGCCGACGACAAATACATTTCCCTGTTGGTAACTCGAACATCTCCATGGTGTACTTATTATTACCTTTGCGCCCTATTGGACCTTCATTAACTTGAGAAAATGGGCCGCCATGAATAAAAATACAGAAATGGCAGGCTAAACGGCCCTTCGTTGGTCATATATTAATTACAGGCGTTACAATTATCCCTATGGAGCCTCAAAATCACCTGAAATCGAGGGTCAAGAAGGTGGGCATTTCCGTCATAATATACCCCGTGTATACAGGGGATGATGATCACAACATCGATTATGGTATTTTTACCTCCGTCGATCAGACGGAGGTCTAGGAGCGCAACGTGAAATCTCCCGCCAAATAATTGTCATATGGGGAACCCACGACTCATAGTATTTCCAATAGGGATCGTCATGGTTCCCGACGAAATCTTGAATCCTTTCTTTGGACACAAATGAATGCTTACGTCACAAAAGGTGTGTATCCTTTGCAGCGCTTCCACCGGGTCTCTTTATTCGAGGGTACTAAATTCGCGCGTGTACTTATAGCTTCGCGCTGGTACAGATGGCCGGTATCGACAATGAAACTCTCTATCTAACAACTTTTAAAGTCTACTTGAAGCAAAATATTGATGTTTTACAGAAATCCAAAATCTCCAAGTATAAACTGATAACTGAAAATATTCGTAAATATATAGCATCTGCGATATGATTTCAGTCATTTTACATACATGTACTACATTGTTACAACATATCTTTGTGGTCCTAGTTTATCGGAGTTAGTAACCGCAAAGCCTATGTATTTCATATGTAACCGAGTCGGAGTTGATAGATACCAGTATGTATTTTTCAGTAGCCTATGTAATTTTCATTAGCCTATGTCCATCATTGAAATACCTATATGTCACTGTGTTAAGTACAATACTGCTGTTGCCATGCACCCATAGTATGCATGATGCCCTGTCATATATGGTGGTTAACATCTGATAGTAATAAGCCCCACTCCCCAGGGATCCTGGACCTTGGGAGTGTTAAGTGTAACAGGAATACAGAATAAAGTATTAGTAATTAAAAAAAAAAAAAAAAAAAAAGACAAACCTGCGCTTTCATAAAAAGTAAATTTTCACGAAAGAAAAACTCGCATTCCAGATAGTATAATTGGAAACTTCCTCGAGAATCTCTGAATCGGCAAAAAGATAAAGGACGAGTGGCATTCACCAGGATGCGAGTCGGAAGTGAGAAGTCAAATTCAAAGTCAGAGGTCAAAAACGTAAAACTCCGAAGAACTCTCTCGGCTTTTTCTTTTCTTTTTTTTTTTAGTTGGGGGGTGAGGGTTGGGGAGATAGCGACTGAAAAAATATATCTTCCCATGCTTCAATCGTTATCTGTGAATCCGATCAACAACCTAGCCGGATAATCTGTCAAAAATTATCCGTCGTCTGGGTAAGGTTGAAGGGTCATCGGAAGCTCGAACTGTGATACAGGCAAAAACTGTTGTTGTTGTAGTCTGGAAAAATAACTCTGCCTCACGAGGCGCTCTCTCGGCTTTTTCTTTTCCTTTTGTTTGAAGATGGGGGGGGGGAGATAGCGACTGGAAATATATATCTTCCCATGATACTTCAATCGTGCGCTCATGAATTCCACGGAAAAGCGGACATTACTAAACAGCCCTTTTTCGCATAAAATTCACTTCACATTCTGTCGTAGACCCTATATTAGCATGCTGTTTGTTCTATTCGCTTCCTATGATCCCCGGGAACAAGCCAATAATAGAGAAGATGTGTTTTAATAGCGAAATATTTTTCCCGCAATTTTTTAACATGAAGAACTCGGGAAATTCTAAATTGTCAAAGAAGAAAAATTGCACTTTACTGAAAACTATACTATTTTGAAACATCTGCAGAAAAGATATGCATGTGGCGGGAGCTGTATACCTTAGTAAAAATAAGAGGTCAGAGTTTTAATTTTCTAAGTAGAAGAGATAAATTCACTCTAGGAATATTTTTTTGAAGAAAATGTGTAATTAATAAAGCACTTTTACCGATAAGATTTAAAAAGCGCACTCGTGATTCCATCACGATTTTTTGTCGATTCCGTCACGGACTAGATTTAACCCCTGGGATGATCCAGTCGCGTTTTTCTCACGATGAAAAAAATCTTATCATCCTTGGGTACTGTATGTTAGTAAGAGATGTCATATAAGAATAGTCAGATTGAAACAGAGCAGCAAAAAATAGACAAGCAACACTAGTCAAGAGTCATGTCCGTTTCAGGTGATTCCGTCACGAACATTTCGAAGCATGATTTACTGAAAATGCTGGATCATCTGTAGATTTTTCATGGATCCGTAAACAGATGTCATATAGAATAGCAAACTAAACTTGAAACTACATGGGTATGACCACGGAACTTCCGAGTACATGACTTTGAATAAAGAAAAAGTCTTCCCAACGGTGATTCCGTCACGGTGGAATTCATGATCTGTGAATCCGATCAACAACCTAGCCGGACAATCTGTCAAAAATTATCCGTCGTCTGGGTAAGGTTGAAGGGTAATCGGAAGCTCGGACTGTGATACAGGCAAAAACTGTTGTTGTTGTAGTCTAGAAAAATAACTGGCATGCACTCTATGGAGAAGGGTCTCGTGAGGCACAAAGTGCAATTTTTTGTTGTTGTTTATCTGCAAATCCGCTCAACTCGATGGGTATCTTTCACTTGTTCTCACAGTTGCCTGGCCTGTGTGATATTGGGTGGTCGAAGTCTACGTATAGTTTTTTTTTCAATAAATTATGGAAATTAATATAAACATATATTTTTTTAAATAGATTTTTTTATAAGTGTATTTCTCTTTCATCTTTGGCTCAATTAAAGTCATTCTCTAAAATGTGAAGCCGAGTTAATACAGTTTTTAAATTTACCAAACCCTGTCCTCTATGACATAGAATAAAAGAGAAGTTGGGAATAGAACCGCTCAACACAGTCATTTCTAAACATCAAGTTGTACATAAGTATTTTTACTTACTCTGTACAAGCGGAGGGCATTTTTGTGGCTTTTGAAAATTTTGAGATTTTTGCGAGTCTGTCCATATTTAACTAAGCGACGTCCAAGCGAGCTAATGTACGCGTGTTATACTCATATCAAGTATGGTGCGGCTTGTGTTCAATGAGGCTTGGAATGTTTATACAATTAATTTTCTTCTCACTGTTACACAATAAATATTTGCTGCGTGGAATCCAGTCATTTGTTCCATAGGGGCAGTATTCTCATCAGCCATCACCATTCAATGTGAATGTGATACATGTACAAGTCCATGGTCATTGATACAGTAAGGTGAAGGCGAAGGTGACCTGTAACACCAGTGTACAAAATTATACCGAGCGCATTGAATCCTCATCATATGATGTTGAGACAGATCAGAACGAAGTGTCGGTAAAATCAGGTGTGTTTTGAAGAGCATTCTCATCAATGATGATGCTATACTGTACACATACAAAATATGAAGTGTTGCTGTGTTGGGCCTATAGCACAAAATCACAAGCAAGTTGGTACAACTAGGCACACAGGGTCTCATTTCTGTCGCTAACGTGTTGATTTGAGTGAGGGGATCCTCTCATGGGGAGGTGTGGGTGGGATGGGGCCTAATGTCTCAAGCACTTTTCCAGGTTTTCCATCAATATACTCTATTCCATACCCCAATATTTCAAGCACGTCAAATCAAACAAAAATTATTTGCTGGGAATGTGACTTTCACATCCCTGTCTGGACATGCTAGTGAGGAACCCTCAATCCCAGATTAATTACCATTGATGAAGCTAACGTCCAACAAATGCAAAATTGAGCTTGGCATCCGGCCGTATGTTATTCAGTGATGTATTACGCTACGGACCCTGTTGCCTCGACGGAGGTCTTTGCGCTCATCCAGCGCTTGTTATTCATGGCGGCCCATTTTCTCAAGTTAATGAAGGTCCAATAGGGCGCAAAGGTAATAATAAGTGCGCCATGGAGATGTTCGAGTTACCAACAGGGAAATGTATTTGTCGTCGACATAGCGTTGAGGGAAGGGAGACGCTATGAATCTTGGCTACCCCTCCAGCCGATGTTTTCGGGATACCGGTAACTAAAAAGTAATAGCTGACACGCAGTGGAGCCTATCGTATTGTGGTCATCTTGAGCTCATTCGCATACAAGTAAATGACGACCATTGGAGTATGGCTGAAAAGTTTTCACATTTTCGTAGTTTTTCTTCAAAACATTCGCCTTTTCATACATACAAGTGCCTAAAAGATCCATCATAAGATAAAGATAAATTTTCCGGAGAACATGTCGGCAACAATACGTGTCATACCAGTACACAGCCCAGGGCCATATCTTACAATAATCCATGCAGAAACTTCAAGGATGTAGAGTTTCTGCTTATTCGTACGGTCCGAATCAGGTCAGGGCACATATTGACCGGGATATTGTGTGGATATGCCATCCGTATCAACCATCAAGTCGCATTTTATACAGGTAATTGTTTATATATCTACATCGTACGGGGAGGGGTCCCAACCCATTAAGGTTTAACTGCAAGAGTTATCGATTATTTTTATTTCCATCTCAAAGTATCGATGAGCCCGCCTGAGTCATCTTCACGTATCATCTCGATAGCTAAACCCGAAAATGTTTATTTTGCAGTATCTTCAACATTGGGTAGTGGACACAGGCAATGTCTCTATTGTGTGCTTACTGACGTCACCGTACACGTATCATATAAGCATATTCAGTCAGGAGATACCTCAGTATGTTCCCTGTATGATATCAGTTATTCCTGTATAGAGTTCCCCGTTCGAGTCATTTTATCGAACTTTCTGTTCGGGTCGATACACTGGATTGGTTATTTGTGGAATGGAGTTCCCTTCCCTGGAATTACACATGCACATCGAATCAACAGGTTCGGTCATCAGTTGTCACAGCGAAACAGCTCACCAATTACCAATATACGAGTTGTCAGAGCATTTCCATCATAGCTCTCTAGATTTGTATCTAATACCGCTTATGCCGGTGCTAGGGGCCGTGTGGTCATATCATCCAAGTTGCCACATGAACAGGTACAATAAAAGCGTACCTGAGATACAACACATATCACGAATCGTTAAATTATTGGTATGTGCTTTAGAATAGGTTAACCGGAAGACTATACTGTGAAGTCATGTGGCTCTGTCAGTATGTCGGCACCTCTTCCCACTTCCCTTATATGTGTTGTAATCAATCCTCACCCATACCGTGGTTGAGTATGAAGTTTGACTGATTTGAATGCCAACGCCGGATTGAATATATCTATCAACTCAGCGCTGAAACAACATTGGCGTCGTGTGTTGGTCAAAATATAATTGCGCTCCTCAGATATCCACTGGAAAATTGGAATTGTATTTTATCCTCATCTCTAGAAGCAACGTCCAGGCGAAGCGCAACCTTCATTGACATCATTGGGGAACATTCGTACGCAATTACAGCAGTTTACTGATAATTGTTTTTCACACGTTTGCCCCAGACGAAAAAGGTGGAAACTGTGGATTTTGTCAAATATCTCGGACTCTCTTCCTTCTGGCATGTGTATAGTGTCACGAAATAAGAAATACTCATATACAACTCAAGTTCAAATGCAGAATATGTATCGTGTTATGGCCCTGTAATAGTAAAAATGTAGAGGTTCTTCACTCTAGAACCAAGATTAAGGTCAGGTTAAAATTCAATGACGTCATGTCTGTGTCACCGGCAACATCTATGCCAAAAAACTGTGCTCTAGCTTTGTTTCTGGGGCGCCGTCAGTTGATTCAATGTGGTCTTGTTATTTTTATTTAATTTCGTCATCCGTGAGCAGTTTACGGCCTAATCCGCCTGAAAAAACCCCCCAGAGATTTGACCATAAAACTGATATATATCAGCAGAAGAAATGTGTTTTTTTCGTGGTAGGAGGAGATGGGATTAATAACCGAAGAGACGCCCAAAATATATACAAAAAGAAAAGATTACAGTTAGATAATCAGTTAGTCGATACCTTTATATATATTCGTCTTGTATGGCAAACGGCCTTCACAAATCAAGGTATCTCGCTGCCTATAATTCATGCCGAAAATGTTCGTCGCTGGGACTTGAAAAGAAGATAGATAGATAGATAGATAGATATGGGGATATGTGGGATAATGTAATTCGTCAGATATCACATTATTTCTGCTGTAAAAGTGATTTTTGTATATAATTCACAACAGTTCGCCGTGGAAGGTTATCAGTGTTTATGGCTTTTTAATAGCCTCCAAATGTGCATGCAGTTACAGCTAACAGATGGTATAGCAGGGTTATCATATGTATATATCTTTTCTGCCTTTATCTTTCCCCTCCTTGGAGACAATAAGCATGTCACACTCCCGTGTAAGACCTTTATGATAACGTGAAGTTGTGTATCTACGTCATCTCGTTCTCGAGTTATAAAATGACGGACAGACATTGCTGAATTAATTTTTTTGATAAGACGACCAACACAAAACAGACCCAAGGCGTAACAGGAATTTGACTGCTATCTTCTTTATATCTTTCAACAGAAACTAGACTCAATATGGCAGCATCGCAATATCTTGAAACAAAATGGCGACAGGCGTTCAGAGCTTACGACGTGGATAAGGATGGGGTTCTGACACGTAAGGACTACGAAAGAATCGCTGACAACATCTCGTTGAAAACGAGAGCATCACCAGCCGAATCAGAGCGCACGAAAGAAGAGTGGGTGAAATGGTTCAGATATTTGCAGCCCGATCCTTCGGTTGAGGAAATAGATGAAAAGAGATATGTGGATGCTTGTGCAGAGCTATACAAAGATGTTGAAAATCACAAAATGTTGATTACAAAGTGCGCCAGTGACCTCTTCGACAGGATCGACTTGGATGGTGATGGTCTTATTTCACCTGAAGAAATTGGAATATTTTACGAAGGTTTGGGTGTGACAAACCAAGAGTTCATTCGTAAGGTTTTTAATCAACTCGATCAAGATTGCGATGGATCCATTGAGAGGGAAGAACTCGTCGAAGCTTCCGTCCGTCACTTCACAAATCCCGATCCCATTGAAGGATATTCTATCATCTACGACATTTCTAATCCAGATTTCAACTAAGATGAACCGATCGTTGTATTAGGGCTAAAGGGGCGTCTACCTATCTTGTATAATAGAGTATTTCTATTAGAAAATAAAAGGCCACGGACACTACCACTGGAATTTAATTTTTCGGTTATAGTGGGATATATTGTAGCCTACAATATTGACTTCAATATATTGGCGTATCCGATGGACCCGAGATACCATCTGGATTCATAGGCAGGTATACCGGCAGGTAGACGGGGGGTCAATCAGTAGTTTGAGTATTTAACTTGGAACGCCGTCCCTGCTGGTTATGCCAGTGAATTGTATTAACAATAGTCTTACTGGCTGCCACAAGACTTCAACACGGTTTGCCAGACGCGACTCAGCCGATATTTAGGACTTTCTTAAGCATGAAACCATATAAAATTGACATATTTCAGTCCAGCGCCCATTTTACATTTATAACATTTCAATATAAAAACAATAAAAACTACATATTCATTTATGATTGCGTCACAAAAAGGGTTCTCTTTCTTGCACAATCAGCAAATTTTGTACAATTTACGACCAAATCTTTTGATATTCATGTAATGAAGTATAATGCAGGGTAGCATGACAAGAACGATATACTGGGTTCTGTTCACTTTGGCATTTGCGCGTTATCATTGTAAACGGACTAGTCTTGCCCTGGTTAAAACTAGCAACTGTGCCTAGCGTCCACTGTATTTGGTCAAGCCTTTCTCATTCTCGCGTAAGGATCTGCATGTATACCCTAGAACAATCCGTACTGTTCTTGTTCATGGGAATCTTTAAGTTTTGAGTTTGAGTTATGTTCCGAGAAAAAACGGTTGCAGTTTGTATCCTATCTCCCATTCCCTGGTGGATTCTGTGGGGGGTGAAGCGCCGGTAATATCTTGCTAAGCACAGAAAACCTCTTAATTCCGTTCATTCTTTCTGTGTTGGCCACTCCCTTACACCTTCCATCTTCTATGCATCCGGTTTAATGCCGCTTTCCGAGATTGTGTATCCCAGGTTAGTTTCATTTAGAAAAAATACATTTCTCGTGGTTTTCCTTGAGTTTGGTATTCCCCGCACCGTGTCTAAGTTCTCCATGGCATCCTCGAATGTTTTGCCGAAGTGAAAACTAGCCCAAGGGAAATAAGTATCGTCCGGAATTTTTGATCACCCGATAGCTTGTCTTTGTGCCGCACAAATGTGACTGCTGCCTCTGCTAATCCAAATGGCAAGCGCCGGTATTTCTAAAGCCCGCCATACTCAACATCCTTAACAGCTTCCGGGATCTAGTTATATTTATGTACTAAATCCAGACCACAAGCGCTTTGCCTATTTTGATACATCCAATGCCTCTTCGATCCGCGGCAGCGTGTAAGCATCCTCCCGTTTTTGGAGTTAATCAATCTGTATTCCCAGAAATCCCTCAGGAACCATCTTTCTTTTTGGGTAATACTACTGGGGATGCGTAAAGGCTGCTTCATTTCTGAATAACGCCAGTGTCTGAGGACTTTCTGAGATATGATCTGACTTCTAGCCGCATGTGAGTCGATACTGCTGGGTTGAGTGTTGATTTGAAGTTCAATCAAATCACATTTACACTGTCACACATCCCAATTTACATTGTCAATCAAATCACATTTACCACTGTCGTGTTCGGACTTCATGAAGACCTGTCAATGCTTATGAATTATGTCAGATGTCCATTAATATCCATTCGGGACATCAAGTTTTCTGCGGACTTGGACATCAGAGTTTGTTCGTCGATTAATCGAATTTCATCTTCCGAAACATCATCCTGAACAACATCTACTGGCCCTGGCTCCGCAACATTTAGGTAGACTGAAGAGTCTCCTATGTCGGAAGTAAACATCGGTATTCGAGGAATTTGCAACCAGCAACATGCGTAAGTTAGTTAGTAAGTAAGTGGTACTGGCTTTAAGGCAGTACGAAATGATGGACCGTGCTGGCGTACGTGACTAATTACCACAGCCTGTCATCGTTCACGTTGTACCACGTGCACGGATACTGGATATCCAGCAGGTCATATTTCCAACGTCCATGCCATGTAGATGTAAGGGGTGAGGCAACTGTGTCTCGTAGTTCTTTGGGAAGAGTTCGGCCGGGTGTGTGGTAAAACATGGCGACTAAGCCTTCCTGCTTCCGCTTTTGGTTCCAGTAGGGTTCCCATGGTTCTTTTTGTTGGCTCTTGTGGTGTATTATATACGCTCTCGAGATATTGGTCTTTGGGATCAGCTGACTTCTTGTTAGTATGTCGCCATCTTTTTCCACCACGTTTTTATGATATTTTATGTGTTATGACGGTTTGATAACTCGATCAAGGCGACTTGTTTCGTGAATTCAAAATGCTGTCGTTTCTATGCCGAAAATGACTTCACTTTACACAGAAACGCCAGCAGATGGCGCTTTCGACTGAAATTCAAAATTGACCGATCGCTTCGATAATTCGCACCATTATTATGACGTGTAGGTCGAATTCAAAAGCTGATAACATCTTCTGATTTAATGAACCACCTGGCGATCATTCGGGATTTTCCACAAACTAGCAAAGATCATCTTTTATCCGAAATCCCGTAACCGATCGACTTGAACCTTGAAATATAAGAGCGACGAATCGAGGTCAGTGAGGTCATATATTACCTGTATATGCAACCTGTAACCATTTCGGTTATCTATACGCGGTAAGACTGACCCTGGGATCGTGCGTATCCATTTACAGCCTACTTTCGGCAAGTGCGAGAGGGAATTTCCAGAAATCAATACCACGTGACTTCGTCAGCCAATCAGCTAAAGTCTACCGACGTAACCTCAACGTGACTCGCCATTTTCGAATCATGTGATGCCCTACTTGTTGAAAATTACAGATCTACCACACCTCTTGGGTGATACGAAAGTTATTTATACCTATATATTTTGTAAGCCTAGCCTATATCTGTTTCCCAAGTGGTTTGAAAACCTGTAATTTATCAGATATCTCGAGTCTGTTCTCTGCCGGATGAAGGCCGAACAGAATCCCGTAATATACCGGATATCGCTCCGCAATAATGGAGACTCACGATTCGCAAGCCATCTTATGGATGGCGAAGTGTACGCAAATGCTGTATATGGCATCAGTACACAATTAATCACTTCCGGGTCGGTGCCCACGATCTACATTGTTTAGAAATTTGAGAGCAGATCTTTATGGATTTTATGAGCTGCGATTTTTCAGCATTTCTGATACATTTGATATTTCAACTTGCAGATGAGTCTTGAAACTGTACTTCCTGGTGTTGATTTGGGCCACTTTGAAAAAAGCATGGTGGATGAAGACATGATCAGTGAAGGGTGAGAAGGCTCCCTGTTTACAAATCGAATGACATTCTGTAGCACCAAGCAGCTGTCAGTGGCGGTAATTTGAAATTTCCATGGTCAACATCTGTCAAGACTTCCACTGGTAATGTCGCACAAGGTAAATATTGACATGCCAGGTGGATTTATGCATTGTGAATTTTCTGGATTTTTGCCGATTTTTAACGCTAATACATAATAAGTAACAGAATTAATTGTGTACTGATGCCTGTCACACGACATTTTCACATTTGACCAGAGAACTTTAAATCGTCACTGTGGCTACAGTTTTTACTGGATCAGCCCAATTTTTTCCATGATGACTCCTGAACTAAGTTCAAATATTAGGGTTGTTTCAAATTTATGTTATTAAATTATTAATAAAATAAAAAAAAAAATTTAATTAATTTTAATAATTTTTTTAATTATTAAAATTATTTTTTTTCTTGCTAAATGTGGTTGAAATAAATATCATACTGATAATGCTGGCTAACATCTCTTGTATTGCTATGCCATTTCTGCGACAAAATTGAGACCTTTTGGAGCAAATATAGGCAAAAAATGACTGATTTGTCAGTACTAGGGCCAAATAGTCAATGCCAAATATGACGAGGTTCATTTAACACAGCAGGTAATTATGAGCAAATGAACTTTCAAGATACAATAAAATGGAAATGGAAGAAAGGAAATTCACATAGATACAATTACATGCTTTTTTTCAAAATCGCGACCTCAGTTCAAATGTTCAATGCTTCAAATCATTTATGCATTAATTCACTTTATATCAGTCTAAAACCACATGAAATTAATACTAATTATATCACCTGTAAAAACTCAGATGTTTGTTCCACACACAAAGAATTTCCAAAATGCCTTTTGCATTTGTAACTCTAATGAGACAAATAAAATCTGATTAACTGAGTCAACAGTTAATCTGACTGTTGAGGGTTTCTCATTGTTGTGTGTTTATTGTCAGTCACATTTGCATCATAGCAAATACTTACTCTTCATTCCATTTCCACTATCTCCAGGACTATAAGTATGTAATTCTCTTTCATATTCATATCAGAGATCTTGTAGGTAGCAAGAAACATGGATTACAGGCACCAAATATTAGCAAGCC
>JAVTVY010045885.1:0-20918 GCA_036873755.1 Hanleya hanleyi
CGTTAGATAACAAACATTATACTACAGGGAGCAGTCCATTTCCTTTCCATTAAATCTCCTGATCTTTATTTAACATATGTACAAAACTTTTTCACATGTGGAAAAACACTTTATTTGACATATGTGGAAACGTTTTGCACATACATGTAAGGAAACATTTTGCACATATGTATAAAACTTTTCAAACATATGTATAAAACTTTTCAACATATGTGAAATAGTTAATTTATTTCACATATGTGTAAAACTTTTCCGTATATGCCTAAAACTTTTCAACATATGTGTAAAAGTTTTCAACTTATGTCTAAAAACTTTTGCACATATGTCTAAAAACTTTCTTTTACACATATGTGGAATTCTTTTGTACGTATATGCAAAACGTTTCAACATATGTTGAATAACCGATTAAATATCGAAATGGCTTGCCATAGTGCTCAGGCCAATTAATTTATTAACTTATTATTTAACAGACCATTCATTGACAATGATTGTATCAAAGGAAAGCCATCATGTACATTTGTACAGGATACCCTAAATGGAATTTTGGAGTATGTATAGAACAGCTGGTGTTAAATGATCCCACAAGTGCTGAAAAGAAAAAGCTATGACAGTTTATCACTGTAATTCAAACATGAAGAATTCCAGAATTTTCAGTCTAATGGAAGTAAAATGATTAAGCTATACTTTGGAATACCATATTAGAAAATAGACCAAGATCTTCATACATTTAGTACATGTACATGTACTAAACTTTCCTGGTTACATGTGTAGATGACATTTGAAATTGTTGATTTTTTTTGCATTTCATGGATTCAAACTTAAGGTTGCCCAATGTTTCGAGTTCAAATATGTTTCTTTATTTATACATTGTGTTTCCTAATTTGGAAATATTTTCCTAATTCGGAAACATGCTTACTAATTTGGAAACTTGCTTCCTAGTTTGGAAACATTAACCTGTTGGAGTTGTATTGGTACATGTATAATACATGTGTAAGAATGTACATGTATTATTATCATCGTTATATGAAGAAAGGACACTTGTGTTTAACCTAATGAATATAATGGAGATATGCTGAACTGAACTATACATTAACTGAACATTTCAAGCCTACAGAGAAAACTTTACAACCTTCAGTTTCCTTTAAGTAAGTAAGTAAGTAAGCTATATTTAGTTATACAATGAGGTCCTATACCTTTGAGCAATTTACATGTAGATGACATTTGACTTTGAGGATAGTATTGGTATTTTTATAGGATTTATGAATGAAAACTGAAATTTGCCAAAGATTCAGAAAAGTTGCAAATTTTGTGAATTACATGTACTGTTTAGTTATTCAATTAGGAAATACCTACATTTGAAGTTTTTCATGAATATTATTTCTTCAGAAAATATGTATGAATGGTTCCAATATTTAGAAGTTACAGGTAATGTTTCCTGGAAGGGAAACATTACCAGTCCTGATCCAGTAAACTTTAAAAATGTCTCCAATTCAGGTAACATTTGCATTTGGACAAACCAAGGTTTCCATTGTAGTAAACCATTGTATTGAGACTGGACTATACTTTACTAACAAAGGCTAACAAACAAGACACTTATTGTCCCATAACAAGGTCGTGATATGCTATATTTTTGTGGATGGTCATTGAGCAAAGCAATGCAGAAACGGAGAACATTATTTCTGATTTAGGAAGCTTTTTGAATGTCTCCAATTCAGAAAACATTAACATCAGGGCAAACCAGTGTTTCCATTTTAGGAAACCTTCAGGCAGTGAAATATAGATACATGTATAAAACAAATGTTTAGTTGTTCAGATAATAGGAAACACATAGATTTTATTCTTCACATAATTTTTCAGGAAACAAGTTTGTAGTGATATACTGCTTTAATTAGACTCATACGTGGGTTTATAGATTATAGAACTTCTGAGGTATGCTCCATGTTAATTTGTGCTCAAGTTATTATGCCATCATTGTTTGGTATATTGATAGGGCCTCTATGTTTTTGTTTGCCGTAACATCATCTGTTCTCCATGACGTAACGCCATAACGTCACCCGTCCAATGTTTAATTCGTCGCATTTCTTCATGACACCTAGCCTCCGTGGTAATTTGTAAACAATATTGTGAATATCTCTATATAACATTCGGTCATCCATGGAAAATGTATAAATATTTGAACAATCTGTATATTCACTAGCAATTTTGATGAAATTCAACAGATCATTTGATAAAGGCTCTCATGAAAGTTAAAATCTGTTTATTTCTATAATGTTTGTATTTGTTTCAGTTTGAGAAAGTTAATGTTTCCTTCCTCTGATTCAGGGAACCTCATAAATGTCTCCAATTCAGGAAACATTGGCATTTGGATGAACCAAGGTTTCCATTGTAGGAAACCATCAAATTAAAACTGGAATACATGTACATGTATCTTTGACTACATGTACATGTATCTCAGACTAACTAGACACTTACAATGCCATAACATGATTGTAGTAAGCTATCTTTGTGCAGATGCTCATTGAGCAGAGGATTGCAGGAACGCAGAAATTTTTTCCTGATTTCGAAAGCTTTTTGTCTCCAATTCAGGAAATATTCACATTAGTGTCCATTTTAGGAAACCTTGCGGGCAATATAAATGTACATTGTATGTGAAACAAATGTTTAGTTGTCTAGACAACAGCAAAACTGACTTTCCTTAATAATATGTTTCAGAAAACGTATTTGTAATGGTTTGGGAAAAGTTGCAATTTATGTAAACAGATGCAGATTATAGGAAACATCAGAGTTTTTCCTGAATATTATTTTTTCAGAAAATATGTTTGTAATGGTTTCAGTTTGAGAAATGTTTCTACTGTGTGCATGTATGTTTCCTGTTCAGGAAATATTACAAATGTTTCCAGTTTTGGAAACATAACAAATGTTTCCTGTTTTGGAAACATAACCAATGTTACTGATTTAGGAAACTTTTGGAAAGTTTCCAATTCAGGAAACATTTGCATCTGGGCGAACCAAGGTTTCCATTTTAGGAAACCATTGTATTAAAACTGAAATATCTCCGACTAACGAAGGCTAACGAGCAAGACACTTATCGTGCCATAACAAGGTCGTAGTAAGGTATCTTTGTGTGGATGGTCATTGTGCAGAGCAGTGCAGGAACCGAGAAAATTTGGATCAAAATTTTATTCTCGTATTATTTGCTCAATTACAATCACAAAGAACATTTTTTTATTATCTATCATGTAATAGCACTAAACCTGCCTATTTAGATCACAACTGGGTAAACTGTTTGTGTTTTTAGCAATTTATGAATCAAAACTTAAATTTTCCTGTTCAGGAAATATGTTTCCTGATTTGGAAACAAATTGCCAGAATGGGCGATAGGTTACTCATTTAGGAGTTGGCCTGGACTGATTGGTAGCTAGCAATCCAAAGAAAGGTTTACAGTTTTGTGCTTCTGAGAATGTAACATATATGACATCTTATATTTGCATGATAAACTAAAATGAGCTTGACTCTTGGTAACTAGTAGACCTTGAAGCAAGATCCGAGCGCTCAGATATCCCACACTGAAATCGAAAATAGGCAAAGAAAATAGTAGTTTTCCTGGAAATGAATTCCTTCCAGACGAGATAATTTTTCATGACGGAAGGAACAAGAGCCCAAGGGGCTTCAATATACGCCCGTATATCTGGAATTACATTGGTTCAAATTTCAAGGTTGTTTAATAGCCTTGATTCCAATTGATCTAGCAATCCAGAGAAAGGTCTACAATTTTTTTGCGTATGAGAATGTAACATATATCACATCTTATATTGAATGATAAACTAAAATGAGCTTAAGGTGGCTCCCTGGTTCAGATGCAAAGTCATGTCATTTTTCTCATATTTTTTTTATAGCTCAGGAAGTCCATCCTATCAGAAAATGATATAAAAATTGGGGCATAGCGTATTACTTTTTTCTAATTTTCAGCTTGTATAACGTGTACCTGTGGCAAATTGGTACAATGGAATTACTATGTACAACACCCAATACTTGAGACATAATTGTTTTCAGAATATTCAAAAGTCATGTCAATTTTCTCATTTTTTTACTATGTATTCCTTGATGTATGTAGTTTTTAAATAACTCAAATATAAGGTAGGTCGCCGTCCAAAAAAGGGCATGAATAGGGCTCCGAATGTATCTACTCCCACACTTTTCCCCGCCATTTTGCATGAAGTCGCAACAATGCAACGTCATGACGTCGAAAATGCCACGCCAACAAAGAGTTTGCCATTCGACGTCATGACGTCACAAGGGATGCTTAGTAAACGCAGCATGTCACAGTATCTCATTCTATCCATTCGCGCACAAGAGTACGATTACAAGGGAGGTAATTGCTATGTGCAAAAAGCTGCGCAGAACAGCCATTCTTGTAACCAGGGAGCCACCTTAACTCTTGGTAACTAGTTGACCTTGAAGCAAGAGCTGAGAGCTCACATATCCCACACTGAAATCGACAATAGTCAAACACAAGAAAATAGTAGTTTTCCTGCAAATGCATTTCTTTCAGACGAGAGAATTTTTCATGAAGGAAGAAGAAAGGGATGAAGTAAACCACATTCTTGAGTTGATAAACAGGTATGAAGTTCATAAAGGACCCCTCTCCTCGTTAAATTAGTAAAAGTATGGTTTTTATTTCACAATAGTTTAAAGGGAACGTAAACTCTGGTGAAACTTGCATGGCCAGTTAAAGCTTTTTCCTCATAGAATCCAAATCGTTGATCAGATATTTTTTTACAATTTTTTCAAAGTACTAAACGTCTTAACTTCGTTACACTGGACGAACATAGAGGCCTCCATGTTTGAAGAATCGTGACGTCAGTGGACACTAGTTCTTCTGCCTCTGGAGGTAAAAACGCGTCAATTTGCAGAGGTGCAGTATTCGAGACCGTAGCTTACAAACATGAACGAGGATGACAGTGCGACGTGTCGGGATTACCTGGTACATTGTGACAGCCAAATGCAGAGCAGCCCGGCATCGTAGAATATCTGTTAGAATCAGGCTGTATTCTACATCAAAGCTAATCGATAACATTGCCTCTGTTAGTCGGGGAACGGAGGAGTGAATGAAAACGACTATATGCGGCCATGTTATCTCGACACAGAGAATGTCCGATGACGTAGGAGATTATCGGCACAACTGAATTTTACGCTTTCCCATTGGATAAAAATCCTGCCCAAAACAAACATGGCGGCGCCCCCAAGAAATTCCAAATCACGGTATTTTCTATGTTTGCGTCTGTCTCATTCATTGGAAAAAAATGAGAAAAAATATTTGTCACGATTTTTTTTAATCTATCGGGACTCTTGTATAATTCCCGCGGTGTTTTACCGCAGAGTTTACGTTCCCTTTAACTAAATGTAGCTGTTTCAAACACGGGAGACTCCACAGGACAAATGCCATATACATATACTCTGAATATTCCAATCTAACACATATAAATCAGCTAAACACGATTCAGTTTTGGGGGACTGTGACCTTGACCTTTGACAAATTGATGTATGGCTCCTCTTCGCCATGCGAGTAAGGTATTTGATACCATTCCATACCATGAAACTAGAGATATCATATAGACAACAAATGTTAATGGATGGATGGACAGAACGCAACATCGCATTACATGACCTCATCTTCGATAGGCATCTGAAAAAATGTGACTTAATAATATCTGAGTTTGGAGTCACAGTGACCTTGACCTTTGACCTTGACCTAAATTTTGGTACACGACATCTTCCCGTCAATATATCAATGGACACAAAAAATCATGATTTTTATTAATTTCATGATTTTGGGGGTCACAGTGACCTTGACATTCGGCCTTGACCTACATTTTACGTGGCACATCATGTCCCCCTAATGTATCTAGACACAAAAAAGTACTTTTCAAAGATTCCTCGATTCTGGAGTCACAGTGACCATGACCTAAATTTTGGTACATGACACACCCCTTAATTTCTCAATGGACACAAAAAATCATGATTTTTAACAATTTTCTGGTTTTGGGGTCACAGTGACCTTTGACCTTGACCAAATTTTTGGTATGCGAACTTCATTTCCGTATGCGAACTTCATTTCCCCCTATTGAATCCACTTACCAAAAATTAGTAGTTTTTAATGATTTCCTGAGTTTTAAATCACACTGACCTTTGACCTTGATTCTGGTGTAACAGTAGTCTTGACTATTGACCTGGATCTAAATTTTGGTGCATGACAAAATTGCTACCCGTATTTTCTCAATGGACTCAAGAAATCATGATTTTCAATAATTTCATGATTTTAGGTCACAGTGACCTTGACCTTGACCTACATTTTGTTATGTGACACATAGTGTCCCCTAATGTATCTACTGACACAAAATGTTATTTTTAATAATTTCCTAATTTTGGGGTCACAGTGACCTTTGACCTTCGACCTATATTTTGGTGTGGGACACGTCATTTCCCCCTATTGAATCCACTCACAAAAAATTAGAAATTTTTAATGATTTCCTGATTTTTCGGACACACTGACCTTTGACCTCGACCTACATTTGGTATGCAACACATCGTTCCCACCTAGGGCATCCACTCACCAAAAATTAGAACTGTAGATAGAAAACTGTCAAGGATCAGTGATTTCCTGATTTTAGGCAACAGTGACCTTTGACCTCTGACCTCGACCTCATTTTTTGGTATGCGACACATCGTCTCCACCTAGCGTATCCACTCACAAAAAATTGCAACTGTGGATAGAAAACAATCACAGATATAGACCGGACACGAACACTTCGGTGATTTCCTGTTTTTTAGGCCAGTGACCTTTGACCTTGACCTTCATTTTGGTACGCGACACATCGTCTCCCCATAGGGTATCCAGTCACCAAAAATTAGAACTGTAGATAGAAAACTGTCCCAGATATAGACCGGACACGGGGGACGGACAGACGGACGGACAGACGGCTGGACGGACAGACGGACGGAAACCGCCATCACATAATACGTCCGCCTTTTGGCGGGCGTATAAAAAGTGATGAAGTAAACCTTTGTCCTTGAGTCAATAAACAGGTATGAAGTTAATAGAGGATCCCTCTCTCCGTTAAATTAGTAAATGTATGATTTTTATTTCACAAGAGTTTAACTAAATGTAGCTGTTTCAAAGATGGGAGACAACTGCACGGGTCAAATGCCATATACATGTAGGAAAAAGAACTCTGAATATTTCAACCTAACACATAGCTAAATTTGATTCAGTTTATAGGGACTGCCCCAGACCTTTGACAAATTGATTTCAAAATGAAATTTTGCCATGCGAGTAAGAATTCCATACCTTGAAGCTAGAAATATCGCATGGACAACAGATGTTGATGGACGAATGGACAGAACGCAACATCGCATTACACTACTTCGTCTGAAAATGTGACTTTCAACGATTTCTTGATTTTGGAATCACAGTGACCTTGAACTTTGACCCACATTTCGGTATGTAACATGTCCCTGTAGTGTATCTACTGGCAGAAAAAAAAGTTATTTTTAATGATTGCCTTATTTCGAAGTCATAGTGACCTTGACCTTTGACCTTGACCACAATTTTGGTACACGACACATCGTCATCCTTCAATATATCAATGGACACAAAGTAATGATTTTTATGAATCACATTTGACCTTGACCTAAATTTTGGTATGTAACACATCATGTCCCTCTGATGTAGCCACCGACAGAAAAAAGGTAATTTTCAAAGATATCTTGATTCTGAAGTCAGCGACCTTGTCTCTTGAACCGTATAACAAAGAAAAAGACAATACAACAGTATACACATAAAAGAAAACAATATAAATACTAGACAAAAATCGTCTGTGTAATAACCTTTGGAAATCCGTACATAAAATACAGGTAAACTGTATTACTGCAGACGGCAGCAGGAACAATGGCACTTAGTAACCCATAGCATGGATTATCGGATAAAAAGTTATTTCTAAAGATGTGCTGGTAAAAACGTCGTATTCTCGATTTAAGAGTATTTAAGGATGGATGAGACATTGGGTTAAACGCCACGCATTCCAAAAGTAATAAATTCGATTAAAGTAAGAATGTCTAAAGGTCTGCGTCTGAAAAAGGGCATTTTCAAAAAAGACGTTTTCCTTTGACAGACGGACTTGAATCACACGTTCATTTAACTAAACCAAGCATACGGTTGGCCTTTGCTACTTTGTATGCTCATTTCAAGAAAGAGTGGAGCTCACAATAACGCCATCATCATTCATAGTATCCACTTCTGCTAGCTGACTATCATCCATTATATACACAAAATCAAATAATTTACATTTGGGGGTCAACATGACAAACTATCTCCCCTAATCTCTCAATGGACACAAAAAATCATGATATTTAAAAATTTCACGATTTTGGGGCCTTTGACCTTGACCTATATTTTGGTATGTGACACATCGTGCCCCCTTATATATCTGACACAAAGAATGTTATTTTTAATAAATTCCTGATTGAGGGAGCACAGTGACCTTTGACATTGACCCATATTTTGGTATGCGACACTTCATCTCCCCCTATTGAATGCACCCACAAAAAAAAAATTCATTGATTTCGTGATTTTTCGATCACACTGACCTTTACCCTTTGACCTCGATCTACATCATGCAACACATCGTTTCCCCCTATGGTATCCACTTATGAAAACTTAGAACTGTAAATAGAAAACTGCCAATGATCAATGATTTCCGGATTTTAGACAACGGTGACCTTTGACCTCTCACCTCGACCTCAATTTTTGTACGCGAGACATCATCTTCATGTAGCGTATCTATTCACAAAAAATGCAACTGTGGATAGAAAACGTTCACAGATATACACCGGACACGAACACTTCAGTGATTTTCTGTTTTTAGGCCAGTGATTTTTGGCCTTTGATCTTCATTTTGGTACGCCACACATCGTCCCTCCGTAGGGTATCCATTCACCAAAAATTAGAACTGTAGATAGAAAATAGCCCATGGATTTCAATACCCCTCGGCTATCAGTTATTGTCTACACCCAGCAATCATGCGTTGTATAACATCATCAGTGTATTTTTAGAACTAGATAACAAAAATGTGATCTAGTAGGGTTGACCGTAGTTCAGCTTTTGCCAAGGCCGGAGGTTCTGGTAGAGCATGACCGAATTCTTAGCTCTAAATATATTCTTTTAAAGAGTTTATAATCCAATCAAGTAATTTTATCTTGGAAATATAGATCAAGGTCTGTCATCTCCAAAAATTTTCAAGTCAATTCTAATCGCATAGGGAACATGAATTTGGAGATCTTAAACTTAACATATAGAATCTGACCTTTTAAAAATAGGTCAAGGTCAGTGATTTTCTTCATTAGTCTTCATGTCCAGCCATAAGTGATATAAATTTATACAATGTAGATATAATCTTTCAAAGAATATTGTACTAAACAGAATCTGACTTGGATGAAATAGGTCAAGGATAAAATAGGTCAAGGTCAGCCATCCTGAGCATACCTTTGGAACATCACCAGATGTACACATGGTATTAATTTGAAAAGCCTAGCTATATTCTTCATGTTAGACCATAATAAACAGTATACGACCTATAAACAAGAGCCCAAGGGGCTGCAATATACGCCCGTATATCTTGAATTACATTGGTCTAAATTTCAAGTTTGTTTAATAGCCTTGATTCCAATTGCTAGCTAGCAATCCAGAGAAAGGTCTACAATTGTGTGCTTCTGAGAATATAACATATATCACAGCTTATATTGAATGATGCACTAAAATGAGCTTAACTCTTGGTACATGTAACTAGTTGACATTGGAGCAAGAGCCGACAGCTCACATATCCCACACTGAAATCGACAATAGTCAACCACAAGAAAATAGTAGTTTTCCTGCAAATGGATTTCTTTCAAACGAGAAAATTTTTAATGAAGGAAGAAGAAACTGATGAAGTAAACCTTTGTTCTTGAGTTAATAAACAGGTGTGAAGTTCATAAAGGACCCCTCTCCCCATTAAATTAGTAAATGTATGGTTTTTATTTCACTAAATGTAGCTGTTTCAAACTCCACAAGACAAATGCCATATATATGTAGGGAAGAGAAATCTGAATATTCCAACCTAACACATATAGTCAGCTAAACTTGATTCAGTTTTGGGGGACTGTGACCTTGGCCTTTGACAAATTGGTGTATGGCTCCTCTTTGCCATGCGAGTAAGGTATACTCAAAGTTTGGTACCAATCCATACCCTGAAACTAGAGTTATCGCACGGACAACAAATGTTAATGGATGAATGGACAGAACGCAGCCAACATCAACATTGCATTACATGACCTCATCTTCGACAGGTGTAGGAAAATGTGACTTTTAATGATTTCCTGATTTTGGGGTCACAGTGACCTTGACCTTCGACCTTGACCTAAATATTGATACTTGACACATTGTCTTCCCTCAATGTATAAATGGACAAAAAAAAAGATTTTTATGAATTTCATGATTTTGGGGGTTACAGTGACCTTGACTTTCGGCCTTGACCTACATTTTGATACGTGACACATCATGTCCTCCTAATGTATCCAGACACAAAAAAAGTAATTTTCAAAGATTTCTCGATTCTGGAGTCACAGTGACATTGACCTTGACCTAAATTTTGGTACATGATAAACTGTCTCCCCGTAATTTCTCAATGGACACAAAAAACCATGATTTTTAACAATTTCAAGATTTTGGGGTCAGTGACCTTGACCTTTGACCTTGACCTACATTTTGGTATGTGACACATCGTGTCCCCCAAATGTATCTACTGACACAAAAGAAATGTTGTTTTTAAAAATTTCTGATTTGGGGGTCACAGTGACCTTTGACCTTGATCTAATTTTTGGTATGCGACACTTCATTTCCCCCTATTGAATTCACTCACAAAGAATTGGTAATTTTTAATGCTTTCCTGATTTTTAGGTCGCACTGAGTTTTGATCTTGATTCTGGGATCACAGTGATCTTGACTACTGACCCGGGTCTAAATTTTGGTACATGACAAAACGGCTACCCGTAATTTCTCAATGGACGAAAAAAATCATGATTTTTAACAATTTCATGATTTTGGGGTCACAGTGACCCTGACCTTTGGCCTTGACCTACATTTTAATATGTGACACATCATATCCCCCTAATGTATTTACTGATCCAAAGAAATGTTATTTTTAATAATTTCCTGATTTTGGGATAGTGACCTTTGACCTTCGACCTTGACCTATATTTTGTTATGCGACACTTCATTTCCCCCTAATGAATCCACTCATAAAAAATTAGAAATTTGTAATGAATTCCTGATTTTTCGATCACATTGACCTTTGACCTCTGACCTCGACCTACATTTGGTATGCAACATATCTTTTTCCCCTAGGGCATCCACTCATCAAAAATTAGAACTATAGATAGAAAACTGTCAATGATTCATGATTTCCTGATTTTAGGCAACAGTGACCTTTGACCTCTGGCCGCGACCTCAATTTCGGTACGCGACACATCGTCTCCACCTAGCGTATCCACTCACAAAAAATAGCAACTGTGGATAGAAAACGTTCACAGATATAGACCGGACACGAACACTTCAGTGATTTCCCGTTTTTTAGGCCAGTGACCTTTGACCTCTGACGTTGACCTTCATTTTGGTACGCGACACATCGCCTCCCCATAGGGTATCCACTCACCAAAAATTAGAACTGTAAATAGAAAACTGTTCCAGATATAGACCGGCCACGACGGACGGACAGACGGACACACGGACGGGAACCGCCATCACATAATACGCCCGCCTGATTTTTAGGTCGCACTGAGTTTTGACCTTGATTCTGGACCTTGACTATGGACCTGGATCTAAATTTCGGTACATGACGAAACGAATCCCCGTAATTTCTCAATCGACTCAAAAAATCATGATTTTTAACAATTCCACGATTTTGGGGTCACAGTGACCTTGACCTTTGGCCTTGACCTACATTTTGGTAGGTGACACATTGTGTCTCCCTAATGTATCTACTGGCAAAAAAAATGTTATTTTTAATAATTTTCTGATTTTGGGGTCACACTGACCTTTGACCTTGACCTATTTTTTGGTATGCGACACTTCATTTCCTCCTATTGAATCCACTCACAAAAAATTAGAAATTTTTACTGATTTCCTGATTTTTCAGTCACACTGACCTTTTACCTCTAACCTCGACCTACATTTAGTATGCAACACATCGTTCCCCCCTAGGGCATCCACTCACCAAAAATTAGAACTGTAGATGGAAAACTGTCAACGATCAATGATTTTCTGATTTTAGGCAACAGTGACCTTTGACCTCTGACCTCGACCTTAATTTTGGTACGCGACACATCGTCTTCACCTACCGTATCCACTCACAAAAATTTGCAACTGTGGATAGAAAACGTTCACAGATGTAGACCGGACACGAACACTTCAGTGATTTCCTGTTTTTTTTAGGACAGTGACCTTTGACCTCTGACCTCGACCTTCATTTTGGTACGCGACACATCGTCTCCCCATAGGGCATCAACTCACCAAAAATTAAAACTGTAGACAGAAAACTGTCCCAGATATAGACCGGACACGGCGGACGGACAGACGGACACACGGACGGAAACCGCCATCAATCCTATCAAAAATATAGCAAATACTAGAATTTGACCTTGATAAAATAGGTCAAGGTCAGTCATTTTTAATAGGCTTCTGACCCTTCACCCAATACATATGTGGTATCAATTCACAATCCCTGGCTATAATTCTTCTTGAGATATCGTGTTCACAAGAAAGATGGACAGACAGATGGACAGACGGACAGACAGACGACGCCAACGACGACAATACCCTTCGGGCAAAATTTGTCCAAGGGGTAAAAACTGTCTCAGATATAGACCGGACACGACAGACGGACAGACGGAAACCGCCATCACATAATACGTCCACCTATTGGCCGGCGTATAAAAATATGGCACAGGGATTTGAATAAGTAAACTATTAAACAGTATTGAAAGTAAATTAACTAACATGATACCCATAAAATGTTCAAACACCAACTGATTAAGATTTAAATTCCTTGAATAGCATGCAGAATACCTCAATAAAACTTACTCACACATACTGTTGGATGATACAACTTCATTCTGCTGGGTTATTGCATCATGTGCACTTTTAATAGGTTGATGCAGGACATTTCACCACAACTGGGCAATTTGACTTGAGTTTGAAGCCTGATGTGGTCTGTGATGAAACGTTCCAATGTGAAATAGTACATGTGTTCATGATACAGTTTACATGTATCTATGACAATATACTTTATTGAAGTGTAAATAAACACGACCAAATGATTGAAAGTTAAAATTTCCTATTCCATATAAACCAAATTACTGTAAAGCACTTGTCGATTATTTTAATCACAATAAAAACACTAATTACGGGCAAAGTAAATCAATAAAAGCCAGTTAGAATTTCCCACTGAGTGAGTGCTATATAATAACATTGAATGTGATATTAAATCAAATGCCCTCCCCACGCACGGTATACTCACAAAGACACATTATGCTTTCTTGATTAACTATATAGTGCAAGAAACATTATTACTGCTGAATTCCCATGTCTGTGTTCGCTTGTCCACTCCCGGACAACTCCAGCGCACAACATGTGAACTGGCGAAAGACCATGCAGGTTACACACCACTAAATCATTCTTGTATTGAGGGTATTCTCGGAGAATAAAGTGAGTGAGTGAGTGAATAGAATTTAACGTGGCTTTCAACAATATATTCGGAGAATAAAAGACAAGCTACAGCGATTGTACCATATTCATTCCAAAAGTGAATTGTTTTGTGTAACACTTTTTGTTTGTCTGTCTACAATAGTTGGTCTTCATAACTTCAATAGTTGGTCTTCATAACTTAGAGATTTCTTGGTGGCCACTTTGAAAATAGACATAAATTTGAGGAAATTTTCACTACCCCCCCGCCCCCTGCTGTGGACATGGTGATGTTTATTCTACGACATATCTTTATCCAGCTGTGACTCGGACAAATGGAATGTAAGGTTACCTTAATTTTTGAAGACAGAAACAAGGCTTTCTGACAATATATGTTTTGAGTCATCGGTAAATATTGGTAATAGAGTTTTCTGGACATGTTTGAGGCCATTTTACTAGATAAATAGTAAGGAGATTATTTGGTGGTGTGCAACCTGAAGAGAAAAAATCTGCAAGTTTTGTTAATATCCAGAGAATATCAGGATAAATGTTCCATAATCACTCAAGACCATTATATCATAAATCAGGGAAACAGATTTCTGAAGACACGTAGCCCATATTTTGGCGTTTATTGACTTTTGACTGTGACGTGATCAAACTAGTACTGATAAACGGTATATGTATGGATATGAGAAGCCAGAATATGTGGTGAAGGTCCTTACAGATTAATTGATGAAGTTCAGACCTATATAGACCACTTCTACCAGCCTGTCACTTCCTATAAACCATTCACATTCGATTTCTACCCGAGACAATCCTGAGCATATTACATCCCCCCACAGGCAACTTTCTTTCACAAAATTAACCCCTCCTGCACTTCATTTGCGTTGTGTTACATTAATCAACAAACTTATACTGCCGTCTCTGCTGCACTGCCCTATTGTCTCCTATTTTGATGTCGCATTAAAGGCGAATGTCTTCTCTTCCAAATATTATCCCCGTGCCGCCTAATACACTGGTATATATTCTTCATCCTGCTGTATATTAAGGAAACTTCTTTATTCACTGAATGCCCAAAGCAAAGAAGAAATACAGGAAGTTGAGGTCTGTGCATCTTTTATTTTTTTCAATTGAATTATATTTCACGGTTTTCATAATGAATTATACATACTTGAAGCACTACGGAGATGTAAGAAATCGTTACATTTTCCCCCAGTTTTCCCAATCACGATATTTTTACACATATATAAACATCAATCAATGATTACACTAAAGCAGTTTTATTGATTTCGGTCTTACTTTGCATAGTTGTAGGTTACACACCACTAAATGATTGTTGTACCGAGGGTTGTCTCTGAGAATAGAAGACCGTCTACAGGGATTTGACCATATTCATTAAGTGAATTGTTTTGTGTAAACGTTTTTGTTTATCTATCTACAATCGATGCTCTTAATAACTTAGAAGTTTCTTGGTCACTTTGAAAATAAAAATAAATTTAACGAAATTTTCAATACACACCTCTTGCCCCAAACTCCCCACAGCGCATGCTCCATTTCGCAGGCTCCATTCATTTGCGTACACTTCGCCATCCATAAGATGGCTTGCGAATCGTGTGTCTCCATTATCGCGGAGCGATATCCGGTGTTTTACACGATTCTGTTCGGCCTTCATCCGGCGGAGAACAGACTCGAAATCTCTGATAAATTACAGGTTTTCATACATACCTCGGAAACAGATATTGCCTGGGCTTACAAAATATATAGGTATGAATAACTTTCGTATCATCCAAGAGGTGTGGTAGATCTGCAATTTTGAACAAGTAGATCATCACATGACTCGAAAATGGCGGGTTACGTTGGGGTTACGTCGGTAGACTTTAGCGGATTGGCTGACGAAGTCACGTGGTATTGATTTCTGGAAATTCCCTCTTGCAACTGTGCTGAAAGTAGTCTGAAATGGATACACACGATCCCAGGGTCAGTCTTACCGCGTATAGATGACCGAAATGGTTACAGGTTGAGGCTCCATTACCATCCCTGCCACCAATTGCGGAAGTTGACCTGTACTACGTTGCTATGACGTATAGGGGAAACCAACCAACGCACGGTTCAGCTTGAATCCGGCCGAACAACTCCTTTAGTGTTGCACATGAGCGAACTACTTTTCATATGCTCTGTCCAGATAAACAGAGAAAATTATCTCCAGATAATTCATTTCTAACGCTAGGTCAACAGAGTTATTATGCAGACTTGAAAAGTAATCGAAACGTTCTGTAAACATCTATTTTACTATATATGATGTCACTTCCGGCGATGTGCGCGAAGGCCCCGAATCCTGTCCAAAAATCTGACTGGTGGCTTGGGTGTTATTTAGACACCCATCGAGGTTGTTGCTCTTGCCCTGGACATGGTGTTATTCATTCTACGACATATCTTTATCCAGCTGTGACTCGAAAAAACGGTACATAAGTAGACCTCAATTTTCTATATGTTTGAAGCCATTAACCAGGCTTTCTGACAATATATTTTGTTAGTCGTCGATAAATATTGGGAATAGAGTTTTCTCGACATGTTTCAGGTCATTGTACTGCATAAATAGTAAGGAGATGATTGGGTGGTGTGCAACATACATCAATCCCTCATTGACATCGGCGCACCGCAGAGCCCTGTATCTTTTCAAAATGTCTCTGTACGTGTCTATATCATAATCTGAATTTATATGTGAAATATATTCACATATTTTTTAAAGTTTAAAAATTTGACGATGAAATTAAAATGTGTAGTCTGTCTGTTTAATCATAACGATAATAATTTGTTGAAAAATGACCAAGATAGTGAGGCTAGGTATGTGATCAACTGATATATGCTCTCCATGGTATGAACAGATGTGTGAATTACTGCATAAATATGTGAAAAATGAAATTTATAGGGCACTACCCTCAATTAAGGTATAGTACTGTACCTCAAATGAGATGTTTTACCTCAGCTTAGGTATACTACCCCATATGAGGTATTCAAGCTAACCTGTTGCATACTAACGTTTTCATCTATTTTCAGTCCGTGCCTATATTTACAGACAGCGTGAGGCAAAAGTTTACTCGTTGTTCGCATTTTACTATTGCGAGAAAACATTTCGTTTTTGCTATTTTTAGACGACCGGCAAGGCATGTATTTAATGCATACCGGTATTAGGAAAGAGCAGCATGCAAAATAAGATCTATACTTGCCGAACTGGTGTGTTGGTTATTCTTTGTTGGTCCTTCAATGTGTTGATTTACGTGCAAAATCCAAACGCTGAACGATTAACACAGTTGCTAGAATTCACTGAACAAGTTGATGTATACCAGATTGTACAGTAGATTCTAATCCGATGAAAATATGACCTGCTGCCGTGTTGAAATAGTTTTGTCTGCCCAATATCTGAATCTTAAAGGCACACTAATGCGTATCACGTGTTGCTCGCGCCGAACGAGCACTAGGATTGGTTAAGCTATGCCACGTTCCCTTTTCCACAGATTTTGATACAAATATTGAAATTGAAACTTCAATGACGTCGCTATGATGATCATGTCATTTCTAAATTCCTGTCTTATCGAAGTGCACTGAGACCAACGGGCTCTAACGGGCTCTTAACCCTAAAGGAAATATGACATGTATGAAAAGGAATGTCCTCGGCTCGCCAACACCTCGCTGGGGGAAATGAGCCTGCGAAATTGTACACTGGACGAGTCTCTCTTTCATGTGTACGCCTACTATTTCTTATTCCTCCTCTTGAATATTGATTATACTCAAAATAAATAAAGCGGCTACTGCAATACGATACATAGTGTATTCTCTTAGCTTTGAAAGACAACTGTCCTCATCCTCAGAGAGTGGCTATATATATTGACTATATATCAATATTGACTATATATCACACTGGGATATAATTTAAACAAAAAATTACATGTGTAAACAAAATATGTCTAAATTTTTCTTGTCATTTCAAATCTTGATCCATTTTGATTCCTTGATTAGCGGATACAGAATCACTGCAACGGAGTGTGTTGGTGTTACAATTACAAGCGTCTAGTCCGTCATTCATAATCCAGCCGTCATCCATTAGAGAATATCCGCGTCCATAATCCAAAGACCTATTCCATTTCCATATAACAGTATTAGCACCAAATTCAAAAAGACAAAAGTATACATAAACATAGGCTTGTTTCCTGCAAGAGAGAAGCGGTCAACAGTTTTCAATGATACCAGCAAGACATCATGATGTTCCAGCAATGCAATTCCGATTCACACAACGAATCTGAGATGGTTTAATGTTTATATATGAAGAAAATCCGATCAACCGTCATAAAATATAATGTGAAACAAGAAAACCGGAATAGTACATTCATCAGATTGCCGATACCCAAAATCTGTTGTCTCATATATCTAGATAACAACGTGATGTACCGGTTATGCCCAGGAGAATGACATGGATGGATGGATGGATGTACTTGGGCACTCCATCGCACCGCGATGGGCACAGGTCGTGCGAACACGCCGTGCAACCCGTTTCCCCCAACCCGCCCTACACATGATCCCTCTTAACAGTGTCACATAGAATCATTATTATCTTGTGCAGAGAAGGTGTTGGTTTTGAGTTGAATTACCGTAAACTACATAAATGCTACGTTTCTACTATAGTACTATATATAACAATTTGTTGTATTGTTGAGGAAATAATGTGATTCAAAAAGTTGTTTTGATCCTGGACAAGGGCGCTGAAAACCATTAAAGATATGTAAATGTATTTCCACACGTAAAGCTTGAAATCTTCTGAACCTTTATTATTCAATCTGTTTCCTTTAGTTAAAAAAATGTAAAATTAAATCGGCGATCGTTATTTATTTTCGGAATGAGTGAGTGAGTGAGTGAGTAGGATTTAACGTCGTTTTCAACATTGTTTCAGTCATATCACGACGGTGCCTACATGTGCCAGAACACGAGAGTGTCCACAGTTCCTATTATTCTGGACACTGATCAGCCCAGTCAGTACAGCACCCGGTCACCCATCCAAGTATTGACCGGAATGAAGGCGCATTAGGAGACTGTAAAGCTTGAAATCTACTGAACCTATATTATTCAATCTGTTTCCTTTAATTAGTTATTTATTTTGGAATGAAGGCGCATTAGGAGACTGTTACCAACAAGTTCTGAGCTGACCTACTTTTGATGAAAATTTCTGGTGATTTTTGATGAAAATCACTGGCGATTCTGACTTGGGCGGTGCCCTTCTTAATATAGGCAGGATTTCAACTGGGGGTGGGGATTTCCAAGAGTTCAGTTCGCGTTCGAGTCCTAATGCCTACTCTACTTCGTAGGTCCTGTGGCGTTCACACTGCTCATGTAATATATAAGAACGACTATTTACAAGGTAAAGTTCTATTACATGGAGTAGTAGAAAAGGAGTATATACAAAAGTAAACAAGTATTAAATAGTAATTGGCAGTTATTTTATAGTTCCATTGTTCTCTGCATTATTAATTTTAGTTCTTTTCGGCCCCATCGCCGACCAGGGAAAACCCCGGTATAGTACTTTGTCGCCATACTTGAGGAAACCTGCAGGCTTTGGGTATTTGTCGTCAGTTAGTTTGGTTTGTTGAGATCGTAAGCGTGTAGATATATCGCTATTCCTCTCCATTTGCGTACACTTCGCCATCCATATAGATGACCAAAATGGTTACAGGTTGATTCCTCTCGTCCGGAATCTGTTGGTTTTCTAATGTTTTTGTTGTTCATGTTTTCTTTAATAATGACTTGGTAACTTCTGCTGGGTCAGTTCGTTGGTGTTGTTGTTCGCCATCTCCTGGTCCACTGTTTCCTGTTTTTGGGGCGTTCCTTTTGTTTTGTTTTGTTTTTTTTAAATTTTATTTTCCCTTGTTTCCGTCTTGTTTTCAGTAAATGTCTGCTCGTCATGGCCCGTCGCATAGGCCTGCAGAACAGCTCCTGGCCTAAATGGTTTAGGCGGACTCCGTCGTGGATTAGGATTTGTTTTTGGGAGGTGGATCATTCCCAAATCATGACTGAATGTTGATTGCTGCTGTAAATATATAGCAGCCCCTGTGGTTTTACTGCACAGATATTGAATTGTATAGGCTAAATTGAATTGTCCCTTGAAGTCTTTCAAAAAGTCAACAGGACCCACTGAGACCATTTTATTATCATATCATGGTAACCCCCGCAAGAAAAGGGTTATAACAACCTCTGGTGTGGGGTGTATATGTTGCTGAGCAGGCTTGGGGACAAATCATGCAGCCGAACGGTCATTCGCCAATTATGATCAAAACACGACTACTTTTGTACTGATGTGAGCCTTAGATAGATCGGATGTTTATATGAACATGTTATATTAAGTTGCATATTAATATGACAAGACAGTGCTATACATGAGCAGTGTGACTAACGTCACAGGACCTACGAAGTAGAGTTGGCATTAGGACTCGAACGCGAACTGAACTCTTGGAAATCCCCACTCCAGTTGAAATCCTGCCTATATTAAGATAGGCACCGCCCAAGTCAGAATCGCCAGTGATTTTCATCAAAAATCACCAGGAATTTTCATCAAAAGTAGGTCAGCTCAGGACTTGTTGGTAACAGTCTTCTAATGCGCCTTCATTCCGAAATTAAATAACGATCGCCGATTTAATTTTACAATTTTTTTGTAACTAAAGGAAACAGATTGAATAATAAAGGTTCAGTAGATTTCAAGATTTACGTGTGAAAATACATTTACATCTCTTTAATAGTTTTCAGTGCCCTTTTTGAACTTTTTGAATAACATTATTTTCCCAACAATACAACAAATTTTTATATATAGTACTATAGTAGAAAGGTAGCATTTATGTAGTTTACGGTAATTCAACTCAAGACCAACACCTTCTCTGCAGAAGATAATAATGATTCTATATCATTCTCCTGAGCATAACCGGTACAAAGACGAATAAATAGCGTCTCTACATCACGTTGTTATCTAGATATATGAGACAACACATTTTGGGTATCGGCAATCTGATGAATGTACTAGTCCGGTTTTCTTGTTTCACATTATATTCTATGGCGGTTGATCGGTGATTTTCTTCATTGATAAACGTTAGAGCACCTCAGCTTC